>CM050414.1:37971095-37991095 GCA_027564155.1 Gymnocypris eckloni scoliostomus | reverse complement strand
GAAATGTGTCTTTGTTTCGAGAACTGCATGAATGGTTTGGAAAATTGTGTCAAAAGAATCAGTTATAGTGTGTTAGCAATCGAGAAAAACTGTAGTGCTATTAATCTACTGTAAGATAACGTTACAGTAGTGTAATGAAAGTAAACTTTTCTTAAATGTTATTGGTGAATTGTACTGTATCTGCACGGCTGTATTTATGCTGCAGACTGTAACAGTCATTGAATAGCGAGATGTCTCCTGTTTCCCAAAAGCAGCTTAGTGTGACAGTGTTTAGAGCTGATCTCACTTGTGTTCTCTAGACAGAGAATAGTCCGAGTATTTGACAGGTTTGTGTGTCATCTGAGGCCAAAGATTAGATTCTGACAAAAGAGAACATGTTTTTGACTAAACTATTTGATTTTGACCTGGAAGTTTGAGGTTTGCTCAAGTTGTGTGTAGTTTTGAGATTGTGTTTATGGTTGAAAATGGTGAATTGTTTCATGAATTGTGTTTTAGCAATCGAGAAAAACTTGTATTTGCAATTTCTTTGTAATTATTTGTGAAATAATATAAGTTACTAAGAAATGGCAAGTAGTAATTGAAATTTGCAAGTGAAATTTTTAAGTCTGAATTTTTTTATAAGTCTTTACAAAGAAACATCACAACATTGAACTGAATAACAAAGAAACATTGTTACAGAGTAGCATTTAATTTAATGCACACTTTTAAAGTATAGAAATACTGAAAAAAATGATATTGGATTTACTGAAACAATTTTCACTCAGAAATTGCTTGTAAATTTAAAAAAGTTATAACAAAGAAACATGAAATGTTTAAGAATATAGAAATAATGTCATACACTGGGGTGCTGTCACGAATCCTGTTCATGAGCTCACGCCCACTCACCACATTGTCTCTTGCACCACTCTACAGCTGCACATCACCCATGGACTGCATTTCCCATCCACCATTGCACTAGTCACACAGCTGTCACCAATCACTCATTAGCACTCACTGTTTACACTCCGTACCTGGACTAATCACCTGCACAGGTGTTCCTCATTCCCTACTTAAGCAGCCTTCACACTCACACTCATTGCGAAGTCTTGTTTTGCCCCGGCTGACATTCTGAGCATTATTCCTGTTTCTGTGACTGTCCCGTGTATGACCCTGGACTGTTTACCCTGTTGATTCTCTGCTGCCTGCCCTTGTGATATTGCTCCTTGAAGTTCTGATTGTGTTGCTGCTGCCCTGACTCCTGCCCGGTGTTGTTTACGTCTCTGCCTTGCCTCTGATATTTCTGACACTGATGGTTGATCACTGCCTGTTTGACCCTGTCTAAGTTTATTAAAGCAAGATTGCAAATGGATCCACACGCCTCAGACCCTTCGTTGCAGGTGCATGGTATAGGAATTATTGAAACGTGTTCATTTGCTGGTGACTTTCAGTTCAAGTGAAAACTGAATTAGAAATACTGGAGTCTCAAACTCTTAATTACAGACTAGTGTCCATTCCCAATTTTAAGAGCCCTAAAACTGTGCATTGGTCAAACTTCTAATATAATGAAACATGGCCAGTTTGGCATGAATGATTTTGCATGAATGTCCAGCTATTTTTGAATGGCCGTCAATGGAGAAAGTTGCTTTTTGCCACCTGAAATGATGTAGAAACTTGAACTACACACAAGGCCAAACATTGTCCTCTTATAATAACTGACACATATTCACATGACATTATGGTTTAGGTTTAACAGTACTAAGGTGCAGGTCATGGCTGAATGGGTCAGATGAGCTGTAGGCAGTGAGATGGATGAATGTGAACAGATCAATCTCTCAGGTTTAGCAGATTTACATCATCATGGCTTTATAAATGCAATACTGGTAAGATGTTTTAGGACTAGTCTCTTGTGTGTAATGTTTAAATCTTGCAGCTGTACTCTACAAACCGTATATTCTGACATTTATTGCATTAATAATGTTTATTGTCGGTGGTTATAAACAGTATGCTGTGAAAGCTGTTGATGGAGCTGCACTTACATTCAACACAGATGATTCCTTAAAGTAAATATTAAATCTAACAAATTCAGAAAGACCACCAACAGTGTTACTGATATATATATATATATACTTTTATTCTAAAATGAGTATTTTTATTAGGCTGTTATATTTATGTTTAGGTATTTCACTTTAATTGCATAGAAAAGGGCCTATACGTTGCTATTAGAAGACATTTACTGAACCTAAACCGATAGGAGTTTTATAAAAATGCTTATTTTAGATAAAAATGTAGATGGCCCTGAGAGGCTTTTGCATCTCAACTATATCATCTTTTAAAGTCTCTTTCTAGTAACACTGTTGATCTTTAAAAAAAAAAAAGAATTAAATATATATAATTATATTCAAGAAAAATGTGTGTAAAGTATATTTGCATGTATAGAAATATATATATATATATTGAGTTAAATATATGTTTTTCCAGGAATACATTTTTCAAATAAATATTTTAAATATATATATATATATAGAATATCTATAGAATTTTCAATCAAATATATTATGCATATTTTATTTATTTAGTGTCCACAATATATAAAAACACTCTTAGAATATAAGAAATAATACTCTTACTGAAGGTTATAATAAGAAAGCAATATTTTTAGTCGTTAGGAGAAAGCTGATAATGTGGTTGTGTTGTTTCTGAGAGTGCTTGGAGAAGCAGTGAACTGTCAGGTCCCGCTTCAGACTGCAGCGTTCAATTAGAAGCGGATTAGATGCTGATAGAGACGCAGACTGACGGAGTGAAGCTTGTTTATCTGGGAACGTGAGACACGAGCAATTCAATCTCACCTCAGAGACACTGATAACAGACAGAGATCACCGACCTCGGCCTTATGAACATATCATCTCACTGTCATTCATGAATGAGGAGTTATGTGTGCAATTACTTTACATTAATATAATGCATATGTTTATACTCCACAGCTGTCAGACTGCTTAGTATCATACTTGATTATGAGATGCACATCTGACCGGGTTATAATAACACTGCACTGCTTTATCAAAGCGCTAAAGAGATAAAGGCCATTGCTAAGAAATGTTACGCTATTTTTAAACTATTAAATTTAAAATAATTATTTTTGCAATTAAATTTGAAAAGTGCGGCCGAACTGTGTTTTTTAGTATTATTATTATAGTATTTCCTTTGTTTAGTTTAGTTTTACTTTAGTTTATGTTTTAGTACTTTAGTAATTTTGTTATGTGCATTTATAATTTATTTTTATAAAAATATTTCTATATAAAATAGCTTAAATTTATTTTCATTTCAGTTTTATTAATATTAGTATGGAAGCTTGTTTCCGCCATGGAATAGAAAAAAATTAAGTAGAAAAAAAAATGGGTAATTATGATTTTTTTTTTTTTATCTCACAATTCTGATATTTTTCTCTGAGCTTTTTCAACGTATTGTTTTTTTTAGCATCCATAATTTAGTACTTTAATGTTTTCAATTTTCATCTGAATTTTATTTGATTGTTAATTTTATTTGAGCATTATTTCAATTATCACAAACAATCTCTGGTGCAGAAATGACTTCACATTTGTCTGAAATATTAAAGAATGACCGAATGCGTGTGATTTAAAAAATGAAATGCAGCCATTTATTATCATACGGGAATGCATTCACTATATCATTAGCAGTTACATCATCATAATATCATCAGTGCATTCTGACAGGTCGACAAAACGGACATTTTCAATGTAAATGAAGATTAAAATATCAATATGCACAGGTAGGAGATGACGATTCAGTGATGCTTTGCTCCAGAGGTCACATTTCTCAATGCTTTCAGCAATAGTACACTGAACAAACAGCAGCGCTTACATGAACATACATACATAGGTGTGTATATAAAACATACATATAGATAATGTTGATGTGCGTTATGAGTACAGACGTTGCACGTTTCCCTGTTTGTAGAGTCTGAACGTCTTTTACAGCAAATACTAATCATCACGTTCATTTTCTCCAGCAAGAGCATCAATGCATCACGTTTAGTGCGTCTGAGACCCTCAAAGTTTATAAAACACAAGTCATGTGTGCTCACAACAGACTGGAACAGAATCTTTTGGATATACAGTGTAAGCTTGTGCACAAGATGCATGGCTTCAGGACGTCTACAGCGAGTGTGTAAATAGCATGCCACAGACTGTAAGTGTTGTGAAATTGTAGTTCATTTTAAACCCAATCTTGTCACAGAGAACACACCACTTTCACTTTGACCATCTCTATTGACTAGCAAAGGGTTATATGTGTCTGTATGAAGCAATGCATGTCTGGGTTAAACTTAGAATGCACAAATACTTGGTTCCCTTTTGTTCACACTTGACACATCTTTAGAGGTCTGAAAGCAGTTCGCTAAACTGGACAGGAATATATATATATTTAATTTGACATATATGGTATATAGAATGCATGTCTATCACATTATAAATATCTAAATAATTATAAATAACATCATATAGTTTTTATATATACACACACACACACAAATATAAATTTAAATTCTCAGTTCTCGATCAATTTAAAGCGAATTTGATTCCTTTGAACTCAAGTGTGAAACATGCTATACAACTGTCAACAGATTTAGTGTAGATGTATTTGTGTGTTTGCTATATCTGGGTTTCTCTCCGATCTAATCTCATGCTCTGTGACCTTTCACCCTTGACCTCTGTGACCTTTCACCAGTAGAGTGCTGATCATCGCTGTGTGTGTTAGTAATGCACGTCTCCAGCACATCTAAGCCTTCGTAAATATAGCCCGTGTGTGTGTGTGTGTGTGTACGTGTGTGTGTGTGTGTGCGTGTGTGTGTGTAGTAATGCACGTGTGTGTGTGTGTGTGTGTGTGTGTGTGTGTACGTGTGTGTGTGTGTGTGTGTGTGTGTGTGTGTGTGTGTGTGTGTGTACGTGTGTGTGTGTGTGTGTGTGTGTGTGTGTACGTGTGTAATGCACGCTCCAGCACATCTAAGGCTTCAAATATAGCCCGTGTGTGTGTGTACGTGTGTGTGTGTGTACGTGTGTGTGTGTGTGTGTGTGTGTGTGTGTGTGTGTGTGTTTAGCAGGTGTCTATAACAGATAAAGGTCATGCATTTATTCCCTGTCAGACCTTCACAGAAAGTCCGAGCAGCTTTAGTCCAGGTTCTATTGATAGCTATGAACACACGTCTACACTAGCTACTCTAGTGTCCTGTAGAAACAGCTTGTTTGTGGTTTTCTTCTGTTGGTCTGTTGATTGGCTGAGAGCTCATTGTGTTGATTGTGTGCTGGTAGTGGGTCGGTCTCGCTCTAGTTGGGACGGGACAGGCCGAGCGCTGCGCTGATGGAGACCAGAATCAGGACGGCGCTGGCGGCGACCGCTGCTCCGCCGGACCGGTAAACCACGCGTCCGAGACGGGTCTGAACGGGTCTGAACGTTCCCACCATTGGGTTCCCATCGTGGAACTTCAGGGTGGAAAAAGCCCGGAGCTGTTTGAAGACATGTAATGATCAGAGCTTAATCATGCGGGTTTAAAATGATGACAGGAAGTAGTTTTTTGGGGGTGAGCTGGCCCTTTAAGTGCTCACTTCTGAAGTCCTAATAGAAAGTAAAATCTCCTTCATTTGCTCCGTAGAGGAACTGATTTTAGTCTTTAAAAACAGATCTACTGTGAGGTTGTTATTCAAAGGTAGATGCTTTTGTTGTAGCCGTCAGTTCGCATTATTTCAACTGATCTTTTAAAGAATTGCGTTTAAAAGTGGAATTTCTGGTAAAAACTACATTACCCAAAATTATACAAAATTATATAAATCAAAACAAGCAACTTTAGTGCCAAAACAACTCTTTAGTGTCTCTAAATAACACTGACAATCAAATAAAAAATGATGTCAACAACTTTAAGTTATTAATTGTATTATTCACAATGCTTCGTGGCTTTCTAATTCTCCAATTAAAGATATTAAGTTCACAGTCTTTTATGTTTTGTGATTTTGTATGATTTTCTTCTTATAGCTATGTTCATTCTTACCTGTTTATTGGGGAAATCTTATAAGGTGAGAATACAGTCATGGCCAAAAATATCGACACCCTTGGTAAATATGATCAAAGAAGGCTCAGAAAATTAATCTGCATTGTTAATCCTTTTTATCTTTTATTAAAAAAAATCTAACCTTTCATTGGATAATAAGAATTTAAAATATCATAATGAAATAAATGTTTTTCTGAAATCCACGTTGGACACAATTATTGGCACCCCTAGCAATTCTTATTAGTAAAATATAAATATCTGAATAATTTCCCATTCATATTAACAATGTTGAGCACTCCAGGGTGATTATGAACATGAAATTATCCAGCCATGGCTTCCTGTTTCACAGAAATATAAATAGGAGGGAAAACAAAGCCCACATTCCCTTAATCATCATCACAATGAGAAACTAATATATATTTGATGTGCAGCAAAAGATAATTGAGCTTCACAAATTAGTGAAGTTGCTTTAAGAAAAGAGCTAGAGCAGTAAAAATTCACATTTCCACCATCAGGGCAATAATTAAGAATTTCCAATCAATATAAAATGTTAGGAAACTGCCTGGAAGAGGACGTGTGTCTGCCTCATCAGGCGTTATAGGAGAACATGTAGAGCTGTTAAACTGGCAAATGGAGGTTTCAAAAAGTATTGAATAAAACGGTGCCGTTAATTGTGTCCAATGTGTATTAGAGAAAAACATTTATTTCAGAATGATATTTCCCATCATTTTAAATTCTTATTATGCAATGAAAGGTTAGATTTTTGTGAATTTTTAAATAAAGATCAAAATGATTTTCACAGCCGCATTTGATCATATTTACCAAGGGTGCCAATATTTTTGGCCATGACTGTATATTGAATATATTTAGTCAATATCCAATGGATACTGAATCAAATTTAGCCTCTCATTCACTGACAGCCAAATAATCATCACCTGCACTATTATATAATTCACTGCGCTATCTAGATTCTGACGTTTCATTTGAATAAATACATGCAATGTGCATCAAATGGTTATTTATTTAACATAGCTGACTATAAGGGCAAACGATAGCAATGTAACTAGGTAAATGAGTTAAAATGCGAGTTCATGTGCAGTCTTTGGTATAACGGCGTGAAGGCAGCTTCAGTCGCACCTGTTCTCTGTCGAGGGGAATGGGATGTTCAAACACCGTCCACACCACAGCCTCCGTGCAGCCCGGCGTGGTTAGAGAGCCCTCATACCGGTAATAATTAGTCATGTTTGCTTCGGGAAGAATGAGCTGATTCAGAGAGAGCTTACGGAGCGTCGTGTTTCCATCTGCGCAAACAAAGAGAGTCATTCAGACGGTTGTGTTGAACAATATCTCTTCTGATTAACAACACTGCCTTTATTTGATCAAAAATAATGTGTTTTTACAAATATTATTACATTTTAGAATAGCTGTTTTTTATGTGAATATATTGTAAAATGTAATTTATTTCTGTGATTTCAGCATCATTACTGCAGTCTTCAGTGTCACATGATCTTCAGAAATCATTACAATATGCTGATTTGATGTAAATGTTGAAAACAGTTGTGCTGCACAATATTTTTGTGGAAACCATCATGCATTTTATTTTTCAAAAGAACAGCGTTTATTTGAAATCATAATACTATAAATGTCTATAATGTCAATTTAATGCATCCTTGCTCAATAAAAGCATTTGTGTCTTTCTTTCAAAAACATTTAAAAATATCTCACACTTTTAAACGATATTGAATTTTCTAGAAATGCATAAAATCAACTCCAGAAATGTCTAGAATATTTTTAGAAATGCATAAAGTTTCCTTTTTATGTTTCCTTTCAGAGTTATCATTAGCTTATTTGAAAACATCCAGAATATTAACATAATAATACGTTTTGTGTAGATTTTAGGATTTATTTTAATTAAAATAAATTGTACTTTTTTTAGGGAAGACAATAATATATATGTTTTTTCAAATTAAAATAAATGTTAAAAGATTATAATTCAAGTATGTAATTTCTTTGTTAGAAACAGCACTAAGCAGAACTAAATCATGGAAACTAAAGATAGTGGTATTGTCCCTCGAGCTCACGTCACTGCTTGAGTCATAATCGAGTCACTCAAACAAACAGATCAATGAAAGCGTCAGTGTTTCTCTCTTCAGGAAGTCAAATATGACCACTGACTGACTCTGAACATTAAACTGAACCTAGTTAAACTTCACTCTTCTGGGGATATCCCAGCATATATTCATCTCGATCAGCATGCGTTTGATTAATGCATTCACATGAAGTAAAAGAGCACCATCAATAGATGTTTCAAATATAAAGGTATCAGAAACGCACATATTCTGTGTTGATCGACAGCATGTCACATGAGGAATATTACTGTAATACAGCTGTACAGATCGAGGTGGTTTTCTTACTTGTACTCTGGATGCTGCGCAGGCCGTGTGTGAAGAGATCATACTTTCTGTTAGAGCTGCTTGACTCCTGAAAGTTAGAAGCGATGTTGATTTTTCATCAAAACCATCTCTGAGCGAACTAAACAAACTCGTAAGCATTTCAAACCTCGTAGAAGAATCCCAGCACCGCGATTCCTGAAGGATCTCTGAGTGCGTCTTCAAGTCTGTTGTATCTTTGTTTCATGTGCACAATATGCAGCTGGTGAGAGAGTAATACACATAATAATACAGATTTATGAAGTATTATTACTAGTAATAAACGAGTGTTGGATTTCATTCAGTGAATCTGATGCAGGCTGGTGTTTTTCATTGATATGGTGTTGGTCGCACCTCCATGGGATACTGCTCTCCATCGACGGTGTGTTCAGATCCAGGACCTCCGCCGGTGCCCCAGTGGAGGTGAAACTGCACGGCCTTGTACGGTTCTTCCAGGTTTCCTCCGGATACCGTGGCTGTGATGGGTATACTGACCTGAACTGGTGTGGAAAACACAGCATTACAGTCCAGCGTCACACAGAGCAGTTTGTGTCTTCATCAGATTCTGAGAAATGCAGCATCGCATCAGTTGCTCAGGAGTGAATGGGTGCCGTCAGTCTGTAGCATTTCATCAGTGTCTCATCAATGGATGCTCTGCAGTGAATGGGTGCCGTCAGAAAGAGAGTCTGATAAAAACATCACAATAATCCACAGTCCATCAGTTAACATCTGGAGAAGACAAAAGCTGAATAAAATCCACCATTAAAGTGTTTTTAACTTTAATCAGTTGTTTCCAGCTAAACTACGAGTCCTTAATCCAAAATACTGCAGCGTTATTATGAGCCAGAGGCAACAGTTTGAAGTTAAAAATGCCTTGATGGACTTTTCTCTTCTCCAGATGTTAACTGATGGACTGTGGATTATTGGGATGTTTTTATCAGACTCTCATTCTGACGGCACCCATTCACTTCCATTGCTGAGACACTGATGAAATGCTACATTTCTCCAGATCTGATGAAGAATCAAACTATATTCGTACAACCAAAATATAGATTAGAAACTCCTCAATCAAAAACATTTAATGAGCTCACCAAAGCAGAACAAAACGACACGCTCTTCGTCAGACTAGATCAGTCTTGTCTTAGTCTTACCCGAGTGGCCGTTGTTCTTCATGGTGCTGTCGAATACGGTCTGGTAGCCGGTGAATTTGAACGGCGTCAGCCGCTCGTCCAGCTCGGTTTTCTTCGTCACTATGTTGATCGGTGACTGTCTGTTCTTACCACAGTCTGCATTGACTTCACTCCATCGGTCTGGTCCTGCGAGCAGCATGGAGATGTGACGTTGAGTTTATATACACATGTTATATAGTTGAGTGAATGGTGCATTAAGAAACCGAATTGAGGCTACACTTACCTTTACAGTGAGAGTCACAGCTCACTTGAGTCTGGTAGCACCAGTCTGTGTGAGTATAAAAGAGGAGTTAGTAAACGGAGATACTTGATTCAGATAGTTTAGCATTAAAGCTTGATTTTATGCTTATTCACACTAGATCCTTTAGGCATGTCTGGGGTAATACACTACCGGTCAAAATTAGGAATAATTAAGATAAGATTAGATTACCGAGGCTGTAGTTATTTGATTTAAAAATACAGTAGTTGTACAAAATACAGTAAAAACAGAAACATGGTGAAATATTATTACAATTTAAAATTGTGAGTAATGTGAATATATTGTAGAATGTAATTATTCTGTGATCAAATCTGTATTTTCAGCATCATTACTGCAGTCTTCAGTGTCACATGATCTTCAGAAATCATAATAATATACTGATTTATGATCAAGAAACATTTCTGATTATTATCAATGTTGAAAACTACAATATTGTAGAAGAAACTGTGATAGACTACCACAAGTTTGGAGTAAGAAAAAAACATTAAATTGTTTAAAAGTGACAGTTCTTACTTCTAAAATGTTTTAAAATTTAATATGTGTTTCCTATTATTATCATCAATAATTGAACACCAATAATAAATGATAATTAAACACCAAATCAGAATATTATAATGATATATAAAGAATCATGTGACACTGAAGACTGATGCTGAAAATTCTGCTTTGATCATAGCAATAAATTACATTTTAACATGTTTTTAATATCAATATTTCAGAATTTTACTGTGTGTTTGATCAAATAAATTCACCCTTGGTGTGCAGGACAGACTTGTGGCTGCTAGTGAATTAATTCGAATGACTTCATTGCATTGACTCGTCCAGCAGGAAAACCTCTCCCTGCCGCTCACAATGAGCACATATTGAATTGTTGACGATGACTAAACTATCTTCATATTCTTAACAGAAGTAACTAACGGGATGTTTTGAAGTCGCTCAGTCAACTTCTCAAGAAGTTACTCAGACATGACCCCGGGTGTCCGTCTCAGATCCTGTTATTTTAGGAATTAAAGAGAAATGTCTCTGATGACCCGAGTGTTACTGCTTGGAAACCGCACTCGTTCTCATTAGGATTGCATTACTTAGGAGAAATAAAGAGTCACAAATGAGTCGATTATTGTCGTTTAATAAGAGCATAGAGCTGTGAAATGAACGTGGAGCAGCTTAGATCATTTTATGAGAAATGTTTGAGTTCATATTGAGATCTTTGCAGATGCTGCGGCACATTTGAGACATCGCTGAGATCAAAAATGACTGGATATGAAGCTGGTCAGACCTCTTTCAAGAGAAAGAGAGGTTCAAATACGCATCACACAGGAAGGAAGGTCATTTCAAGGCTAATGCGAGTGATATTTATCTATCTACCGCAAGAAGTTATTCATTCATAAATTGATTCGATGACCTTTCATTGCCCTCTTTGTCAGAATGAGCTCATGTGGTCTTGTATTGACACTGATGACAAAATATTTATTAAAAGAATGACGGTGAGATAGTAACTTATTACTAATACAATGAACTAGATAATGATCATATCTCATAGATCTGACTCTGTTAAGTGTTCAATAGAAACATTTTATTTTTAAATGTCCATTTTTAATCAGAATATCAGCCAATTTGCTTGTTCACATCTATTCAATTTGCAATGACTTATATAGAATAAAAAATATTTTGTACCCCCCCCCTCCAAAAAATAACTGAAATATCAAGATGAATGTATTAATGCACATAACATTTCCATGCATTTGCATTACACAGTTTTAACATAAACTAATAAACTTAATGTGATGCACATTTTCATTTTCATATCAATCAGCATAAATGAAAGAAGTCGGATTTCTGTAATAATACTAATTAATTTACTAGGTTTTTAATGCATGTCATCAACAAATACTAGTTTCAACCCTCATACATTGTTAATGCTTTTTAATAACCTAATGATACATGCAATTGTTTTCACAACAATTCTAATTATTCTAATCTATTTGAATTAATGCATGATTATTTAAATAAAATCAAATAGATGCAAATATTTAATAATAAATCATGCCATGATTTCTTTTTTTTGCCATGTAGGCTATGATGCATTAATGTTATTAGCTTGTTTGTGTTAACTTTTCAATGGAAATTCAAAAACACTGTTCCTACTTTTGTTTTATTTGAGTTTGATTCATTTCTTTATTGAAGTGCATTAATATTTCATTGCTTCGACTGACCTCACCAAGCTTAAAAGTTCACGTCTTGGGCATCAAACTTGTTTTAGTCACTTCAGTGTCAATCAAATTGATCATTTCATGTTTATTAAACTCTTCCCCGATTGTTCACTTGTTTGGTTTTGCAAACAAAGCATTGTTCCCACGTCTCCATCATTAGCTGTTATTCTCTGCCATTCACATGCCTCTAATACACAGGAAATGCGTTTCTATTGTTCGTTATCTGGACAGACACGAGTCCAGGGTCCGGCGCTCTGTCAGTCTCCGCTATCTCATATAGACCACTCTTATTGTATTAATATTTCACAATGGAGACGCATGTCTCCACCTCACACATATTTTGACTCTATCTCTGAATCCAATATTTATGATAAACACGCACGCCATTGAAACGAATGGGTCGGGTCGCCTGGTTTTGTTATTTCTAAGTTCAGTCCCACACATGGAGGGCCGTCCGGTGGAAGTGAACGTTTTGCAGAGGAAGTGCCAGAGACATGGCACAGCGGGCAGGTCTTTAGACCTCATCTGTGATGCCGTTTCCTTCTGCGGGCACATGATAATCGGCCTTTCCTCGCTCCACCTGACGCAGACCTGCCGTCTCCAGAGAGTCGGATGAAAACCCCTGAGCCGCCTGGAGCACAAAGCCAGGAACGCCAGGAACGCCAGGGATGTGTGAACCGGCCATCCTTCCTCATCCAGAACCTGTTTATCATCTCCCATTGTGTGCTGCCTGTACCCAGCATGCACATGATCTCATTCCCTCGGAAGTGTCTTAGGACGAACTTAATAAGTGCAACTGTCGCTTCCAGATACAAAACCTTAAGAACATATTATTAGTATAGCAACCGTTTCAGTCCCCAACCCACGGAAAACAGACTGCCTGAGAAGATACTACATCAATCAGTATGTGTGAATGAATGAATGAATGAATGGATGGATGGATGGATGGATGGATGGATGAATGAATGAATGAATGAATGAATGAATGGATGGATGGATGGATGGATGGATGGATGAATGAATGAATGAATGAATGAATGAATGAATGAATGAACGAACGAATCGAAGATGAATGAATGAATGAATGAATGAATGAACGAACGAAAGTGAATGAATGAATTAATGAATTAATGAATGAATTAATGAATAAACGAATGACTGAATGAATGAATTAATTAATTAATTAATTAATTATTAAATTAATTAATTAATGATAGTTTTTTTTTATTCTTTTAAACAAAATTTGTTCTTTTTTTATTCTCAAAACAAATTGTTTTATTCTCAGAATCTACCAACCAGAAACAGACTGCATCAGAAGATATTAAATAAACGGTTCAATCAATCAATCAATCAATGATTATTATTAAAATGATTTTAATATTTATTTATTTCAATTCACAAGAACAAATGTTTTTATTCTCAAGAACTATCAACCAGAAACAGACCACCTTAGGTGAAAGGTTACACTCGATAAAAAAAAGATGTTTTAAATTATTTTTTTGTATTATTCAAGAACAAATGTTATCTGTAAAGAGACTATTGTTTTACAGTTTCAGTCTCTCCTTAACCAACCCAAAACAGACTGACCTAGAAGATATGACAAAAGATTACAATCTAAATAAATAAATCTGAAATAAATTTAGTTTTAACCTACTTTTAGATTCAAGTTTGTTAATCAATGGTATGTGCTTTTATCGAAGCTGTAAGCCTGCATTATTTACAGCTGAATTTGTGGTGAAAAACTACATTACCCAGAATTCTGCACACAAAATTCCACCAATCATGGTGAGCAAATTGTGTCAAAAGAAATCTGCTCACTCCCATGAAGCACTGCAAATGATATAATTGAGTCTCACTGTGCTGTCAAAATGTATATGCATATTTTACATATATTTCATAGTTTGTAATGTTCATAGCTGGTTGGTTTGGTTCATGGCGTATGATGGTTTGAAGACTGTTTAAAAGTCCCTATGAGAAAAATGAATGAGAAAATACCTCCGCTGCTGGCCAAATGGGTGGCCTCAGCAGAATTGTATTGTTGTGCCCCTCATATTAATATTTGTAATATTATGGATGTAATAATGAATGGGCAGTCATGGCCTAATGGTAGACAGTCGGACTCATAACCCAAAGGTCGTGGGTTCGAGTCTTGGGCTGGCAGGAATTGTTGGTGGGGGGAGTGAATGTCCAGCACTCTCTCCACCTTCAATACCACGCCGAGGTGCCCTTGAGCAAGGCACCGAACCCAACTGATCCCCGGGCACCGCTGCATAAATGGCTGCCCACTGCTCTGGGTGTGTGTGTGTGTTCACGCTGTGTGTGTGTGCACCTTGGATGGTAAATGCAGAGCACTAATTATGAGTATGGGTCACCATACTTGGCCACATGTCACTTAACTTTAAAAACAAAACCTACAGGGATCAAAATAGAACTTTAATAAAATATAAAAGTAAATAAATTGTAATGTGTTCCTGTGGCTCAGTGGTAGAGCATTGCGTTAGCAGCACAAAGGTTGTGGGCTCAATTCCCAGGGAACACATGTACTGACCTGTGTGTATATGTATAACCTGAAAAATGTGTAACCCGAATGCACTGTTAGTCATTTTGGATAAAAGCGTCTGCTAAATGCAAAAATGTAAAATGTAATGAAACCGTGTTATTTACAAATGACAGTTATGGCTATAATTGTATTAATACAGTTGTCTGATTGATGTTATAGTCTCAAGCATTCTAAAATCATGCAAAAGATAATTAAGCAGTTTTACTACGGTAAAACCATGGTTAATTGGTTGTGATGTCCAGAGGCGTCATGCCCATTCAAAGTGAGGGCACGTGCCCCTCAGATTTTTGAGTCAAGTGGATTTTGAATGTAGCTTCCAAAATACAAAACATAGCAGAATAATATTTTCTATATTTAATAAAATCCCACCAGCTTGATTAAATCGTTCAGTGCGTCACATCATCAGCTGCTAAAAGCGGGCAGAACGGACAGACGCGTTTGTACAGCGCTGCGCATTATAACCAATCACAGACGAGTCTGTTGAGCTTATGAATGCAAGGACCAATCAGAGGCGTTCAGATGAGTCATCGCTAACATGCTCGCTGACTGCCGAATTCTCTCGTTAGACACAATGAAGTGCAGATGTGTGTATGAATCTGTAAGATATTAATTTGACAGTGTAAACAGCTTCAGTGATTTTAATGAGAGTGCTTGAACTCTAGACTGTCAGTGAAAACGTTCTTTGCTCTTTCTGTACAATGAAAGTGTTATTATAAGCAGCCTGACTTACACTGTTTTTAATATTCACATTAAATATAAAGTCAGTCGTATTAAACATATGTTATGGCATGACACCCATATCTGTTACTTAAGTACACAGACAGGTTTGTATGCAGTTAATAGACTACATTATTAGACTACTTTGAACATTATAATCTTTAAAGCTGAGAGTCGAGATATGTATTGATATAGTTAATGCGTTTTAATGTTTAATGCGTAATGTTCTGAATAAAAAGGAGAAAAATAAATAAAAGATAAGTGCTATTGTGGTTGCTGTGTGTCACATGACCCCCCCCTCCTCCAGATAAAAGGTGGCCAAAACTGAAAGATTAAGTGGATTATATGAATTAGCCTGAATGTTTGGTCATAATAACGAGGATTTGATCATCCTGTAACTGTAACAGCATTAATTACCAGGCCTTCAGTTCTATTTAAAGGCATTTGTGATAATATATAATGTACATCAATTGTTTATTTTGTATTAAATTATGTATTTTAACAGTGTTATTCAATGAAAGCATATCATTATTAATTACCAATCAGTATTGCCTCATTGTTTTTATATAATGCATTTTAATTCATTTTAAGGTTGTTGTTGGCTTAGGTCGGTTTTTATAACCACAACAAAATATTGCTAATATATACTATCTTAATTCTTTGTCAATTATTATTTGAAGTATAGCCTAACAAAACCATGGTTCATTTGTGGATCCCATCCATGGCTACAAGAACTATGATTTTTGTTTTATTCGTAGTAAAACCATGGCTAATTTTCATAAGGGAATGGAAACTCAGAGAGAGTTTTAGATGCGTTGTTGGTGGTTAAATTATTACCGATATTAAAACACGTTATTAACCTCAACAGCCACTGGATTATGAATGTAAATGCAGTCTTAATCTTTGATTATTTCCTCGTCGCGGACTACTGATGTCTTTCACGTGCATAGTTGTCTATCAATGATGATCATTGCATTCAGCCGCAAACATCGCGCGCGGACGCGGGAATGGCGCGTCACGTGCCTGCCCAGGGAGCGGCGGAACTGCTTGCGACCACAATAAACGCATTTCCCAATGCACACTGTAATGAGAGATTGTGTCAGTTGATCAATAAGAAGTAGTTTGGCATTACACGAGCAGGTGTTATGAAGGAATGTATTGGTCTCGCGACGCGTGGAGTCTCGAGCGCACGTCAGCGGAGAACAATACCTGCCTGTTCGCTGATATGAATTCACAAACAGCCTTTGATCTTTAGAGCTGCGCGGGAAACAAAGGGAGTGTCACCGTAATAACTCAAAGAGCCAAAGACGCAACACTGCAGATGAACAACGACACACAAGACAAAGCAAAGAAAATACGGTTTTGAAACGATCTGCTGAGTCACTCCATCACCGTGTGTACGATATACATCACGTGAACATGGAAACCTGCGCAGACTTCCCTCAGTTAGACAGCAAAGAACATGCAAACTGCATATTATTGATGTTTTTGTAAATGTTCTACACAACATGACTGTATTTAGGCTGCGGTTTAACACGTTTGCTCAATTATACCTCATGTTAATTGATTTTCACACATGCTCTTCCAAAACCGAGTGAGCCGCACAATGTAAAATAGGAAGTAAATAACACTACTTTGTTTTGTCTGTTTGGTTTGTTCAGTAGATGCAAAATGCCTCATTCAACCAATAAATACATCAAGGCACATTTCCCATGCTGCAATGCTTGCTGGAAACTCACAAACGCTTAACATTTCAGCATTATTGTTCAATTTCCAATTCTTTGTTTAAACAGCCGTGTTTGTTGTTCCTGTAGCTCAGTGGTAGAGCATTGTGTTAGCAGCGCAATAGGTTGTGGGTTCAATTCCCAGGGAACACATACTGACAATAAATGTATAGCCTGAATAAGTCACTTTGGATAAAAGCATCTGATAAATGCATAAATGTAAATATTTGACTAGTTGGGACAACATTTGGAGGAGGTTCTCTTGATCTTACATGGGCTTTTAAAGGTAGGATAGATGATTTCGGAGAGGCTAGTAGCAAGTTAGCTTTGAAAGCATAAGATCCTCTCTCCATGCAAATCACTCTCAAGACACGCCTCCTCCAAAACACATGACCCAATCAGACAGAGCAGAGACATTATCGGCAAGATTACCTCTGGTGAGAAAACATAACAGTACAACGCGCATAATATTACACTAATAACATCTTCCATTCTCACTCGGTCTGCAATAACGGTGATGATGTATGCAAATACATACATTGATAAGACAGCCTATCCTAGCCCTTGAACTGGGGATATGATTTTACAAACATTTTATGGTCCTATGCCTTCCACAGACAATATAAATGAATATAAATACATTTAGGCCACTTAACTAGTGATTGCTATCAGGATGTGAAGTAAGATGACCAGACTTTGCCATCGGGACATGTTCTGCACAGGATTTCTAAATTGTCTAAAATAACCGATCGATCTCTGCAGCGCAAACAACCAACACCTGGTGTTTTAGGCGATTTATAAATCCTGCAGAATGTGTCCCGGGAAGTGGCACGTCTGGTCATCTTAATGTGAAGCGACTTTCAACCAGCATAACAAAACGTTTTTGAACCGAATCACCTACCCTGCATTTAAGATTCAAGTCATTCACATTTCTTATTATTTATGAACTGTAAATGTCCAAATATGTATTATTTTGTAATTTCTAGATATGTGTTATTTTATTTTTGCAGTGCACTATATGCAACATTTATTGCATCTTAAGCTTACTTATGCTGTTTAATAAGAAAACCTGTTACATAAGGCAGGATGGTACGTATGCTGTGTGGTTAAAACAATCTCAAATTGATATTTGGTAAAGCAAACATTTGAATTCAAGATCACAGATGGATTTGAGAGGAATTAGAAATGCACTGTGCATTTAGTTTATTGTATTGCACCAAAAATTACTAATAGAAATCACTCCACTTTACCTCAGCAGTGCTCTTTTATGGTTTAATATTTCTTCAGTCGTGCACTTTTCATTAGGAATAATTATTTGAAGGCAGATTTCAAATGAGACACTTCATTTTGGTTAAGAAGCTTCACTAAGAAGGACGCTGCCTATGTAGACGGTGAGATTTGCAGTGTTCATTTTCTTTCTTTCTTTCTTAGGTTGAGCCAATATTTCAGCATGCCGTTATGCAGTTCTTCAGCATGTGAACATTCCCACTGGCTTCATTAGTACCACTTAAGGTGCCATTTATAAACCATATTGACATTTATTGACCTTTAATTTAGATGGCTGCCATTCAGCAGATGCTTTAATTAAAAGCCGTTTGACTTGGCTTTCGGTTATTCCAGCGGGACTGAAGCTGTGATACAGTAAGTGTGTTGATCAAGACTCAAGAGCACAATGAATCAATGAACCTGCAGAGCTTTCTTTAACCTCCTGACTGCTTGACAGAAACGATCGCATAACCTGATTTTACCAAGTGTGACATGTTCCTGGATCAACATCTTTGTTGACCCTGGAACAACATTGTTATTAACCAATCAGATTTGAAGAACGAGTTTATAATTTTTGTGAAGTTTAGACTTATAATCAGTGTTTGTTGCTTGTATATCAGTGTCGTTCATCTATCATTTCCTCTGATTTTAGGGATTACTCCTGGTTAAGGTTAGGCTTAGATGTAGGGAAATGGTCAAGATTACACTTTTGGATAAAAATGTTGTTCCAGGGTCAAAAATATATGTTGACCCAGGAACACATCTAACTCAGCAAAATCAGGACGTGCAAAACGATCACTGGATCACTTGAACATGCATCTAAAGTGGAGACATACAGCCGTTTGTGGACATTTTCTGACACACTGCTAAACTAGAAAGTGTATTTGGACGCTTGAGTCACACTTAAAAACCTCGGAATGTCATTGAATTAGAAATGCCGTGGTAAACTAAGCTCTTTAAGCGTTTTCTTAATTTGCAGGTGTTTTTTTCTATTTACACCGCGTTGGGCTCTCTCGGCCACCGTACCATTTTCTTAAATGTGTATAGTATTTATAGAGTTTTAACTTATAGTTTTAGTTACTTTTTCTTATTTGTAAGTCGTTTTGGATAAAAGCGTCTGCTAAATGACTAAAAAGTAAAGTAAAAGTAAATGATATCCATCAAATGCGGCATAATCTTTCTGTTCAATAACGTCGTCCTTCACATTACATTAACTATCAACAAACATAGTCACTGAATACCGCCTGTCCTCATTTTTAACACTCCGTCTATTGTTTTAGCGTTTCAAAGTGAGCAAACTTCCTTTTGTCGAGTCATTGTGATTTATATCGCCCTTTTCTACTATGTACTTCATCTCAAAGCAGGTCCAGACAATGTGTGTCAATGTTTAACTGTCTTTAGATCCTAAAAGGAAATCTAACATCAAGCAGGAGACATGTGTTTTAATGTCTTTAAGCTAGAATCATTTATGTCGATTATTTACAATAACTGACACTTGCTTTTATATTTCATAATCTACAGCTGAGACGTTTTTAAGTGTGACAACTGTCTAGACACGTTTTTTGGCACCGCTGGAATTATCCTGTCAATCATTAAAAACGATGTGAT